>WNNJ02003467.1:0-16531 GCA_012934845.2 Pomphorhynchus laevis | reverse complement strand
GGAGTCATAAATCAGCAGCAAAGTTAGCTAAAACTTTATTTAAAATTTCGACCACGAGGGTCTTTATCAATTGTGTGTTTCGGCTGTAAACATTTTTACAGCTAAACACACAATTGATATAGACCCTCGTTGTAGAAACGTTAAAATAAAGTTGTTTGATGATGATCTCTAGCTTCTTGTTAACAAACATATTGGAATCAGTACTCCGGTGAGAGTCCCATCTCGAATTTAGTCGTATATATAAATATATGTAATTTGATCGTAATTGTGTAACACTGTGCTAAGGTAGTTTCCTATACGAGTTGATGGTAGCCGGCAGCATTCATCAGTAGGGTGAACTACCATCAGTCGTTTCGGCTGCCTTGTGATATTAACAACGTGCGTTCCCGATCATTCTAATTTTATTCGGTAGGAAATTAAATTGCTGTCGCTGCTTGATTTCTCACATGATCCCTTCAGAGTGTGCAATTTTATAATTTGATCGCAGAATTTATAAAAATGTGCTCCGGGAGCTAAAAAGAGCTTCAGTTTCATAATCGTAGATGTGGCCAAAAACCGGATTTCGATTACATTATTTTAAATATATCACAAGCCAGCCGAAATGACTGTTGGTAGTTCACTCTATCAATGAGGGTTGCCGGTTAATATCAGCTCGGCTAGTAGTGCTTAAGAAGTCTGATCTGCGTGTAATCGAACTCCAGTTTTTGGCAACATCTACGATTTTTATGTAATCGATCCTTGAATGCAGTTATAAATTAATTTCGCTCATCATTAGTCAATTGTATGCTTAATTATCATTTTATTTTTGATTTATAGTGCTAATTATTTTCTATTTGCAACAATATTTTATATCATATTGCTAGGAAATAATATTTCCAGATAACTTGTTAATATATTATAGTTGAAAATTCGCAAGTCATTGATGTGTAACTACAAATCCTTCTAAATATTGATATCAGTTTATCTGGCGATTCTGTAACATGTTATCTTATTGTATGTGGCAAAGATTGTTTCTAAAATCTCAAATAATTCCTTGCACAAACATATTTACTTCGTATCGTACAGACAGCAGCAAAATAAATAATATATATATATATATATATATATATATTTGTATAAGTGTTTGAATCGAGCATATTCTTTAGCCTGCAAACTTTCGTCACTCCTAGACGGTCATGTGATAGCCGGCAGCCATCGTCAGTAAGATGAACTATCACACGCCGTTTCGGCTGCCTCTGTGACATTGTGAAAATGCATTTCCGACATCTAGCTTAAATTGTAGGTGGCGTGAGCTCTTAAATCCTACAATTTGCAATGCAGACCATCATTAACAACCAGAGGATCAAACTTTCGGATGCTTGACTGTAAGAAACCGAGATTGAGTGGATCGATTATTTCTATGTAATAAGAAAATGCATTTTCACAATGTCACAGAGGCAGCCGAAACGGCGTGTGATAGTTCATCTTACTGACGATGGCTGCCGGCTATCACATGACCGTCTAGGAGTGACGAAAGTTTGCAGGCTAAAGAATATGCTCGATTCAAACACTTATACAAACATATGGAAAGAATTGCTAATCGCAATCTCGAGCATTACCGATTCAAATGAAACTCCTATAACATAGAAAGAATCGATCCACTCAATCTCGGTTTCTTACAGTCAAGCATCCGAAAGTTTGATCCTCTGGTTGTTAATGATGGTCTGCATTGCAAATTGTAGGATTTAAGAGCTCACGCCACCTACAATTTAAGCTAGATGTCGGAAATGCATTTTCACAATGTCACAGAGGCAGCCGAAACGGCGTGTGATAGTTCATCTTACTGACGATGGCTGCCGCCTATCACATGACCGTCTAGGAGTGTCAAAGGTTTGCAGGCTAAAGAATATGCTCGATTCAAACACTTATATAAACATATGGATAGAATTGCTAATCGCAATCTCGAGCAACACCGATTCAAATGAAACTCTTATTACATAGAAAGAATCGATCCACTCAATCTCAGTTTCTTACAGTCAAGCATCCGAAAGTTTGATCCTCTGGTTGTTAATGATGGTCTGCATTGCAAATTGTAGGATTTAAGAGCTCACGCCACCTACAATTTAAGCTAGATGTTGGAAATGCATTTTCACAATGTCACAGTGCAGCCGAAACGGCGTGTGATAGTTCATCTTACTGACGATGGCTGCCGCCTATCACATGACCGTCTAGGAGTGTCAAAGGTTTGCAGGCTAAAGAATATGCTCGATTCAAACACTTATATAAACATATGGAGAGAATTGCTAATCGCAATCTCGAGCAATACCGATTCAAATGAAACTCTTATTACATAGAAATAATCGATCCACTCAATCTCAGTTTCTTACAGTCAAGCATCCGAAAGTTTGATCCTCTGGTTGTTAATGATGGTCTGCATTGCAAATTGTAGGATTTAAGAGCTCACGCCACCTACAATTTAAGCTAGATGTCGGAAATGCATTTTCACAATGTCACAGAGGCAGCCGAAACGGCGTGTGATAGTTCATCTTACTGACGATGGCTGCCGCCTATCACATGACCGTCTAGGAGTGTCAAAGGTTTGCAGGCTAAAGAATATGCTCGATTCAAACACTTATATAAACATATGGATAGAATTGCTAATCGCAATCTCGAACAACACCGATTCAAATGAAACTCTTATTACATAGAAAGAATCGATCCACTCAATCTCAGTTTCTTACAGTCAAGCATCCGAAAGTTTGATCCTCTGGTTGTTAATGATGGTCTGCATTGCAAATTGTAGGATTTAAGAGCTCACGCCACCTACAATTTAAGCTAGATGTCGGAAATGCATTTTCACAATGTCACAGAGGCAGCCGAAACGGCGTGTGATAGTTCATCTTACTGACGATGGCTGCCGGCTATCACATGACCGTCTAGGAGTGACGAAAGTTTGCAGGCTAAAGAATATGCTCGATTCAAACACTTATACAAACATATGGAAAGAATTGCTAATCGCAATCTCGAGCAATACCGATTCAAATGAAACTCTTATTACATAGAAAGAATCGATCCACTCAATCTCGGTTTCTTACAGTCAAGCATCCGAAAGTTTGATCCTCTGGTTGTTAATGATGGTCTGCATTGCAAATTGTAGGATTTAAGAGCTCACGCCACCTACAATTTAAGCTAGATGTCGGAAATGCATTTTCACAATGTCACGGAGGCAGCCGAAACGGCGTGTGATAGTTCATCTTACTGACGATGGCTGCCGCCTATCACATGACCGTCTAGGAGTGTCAACGGTTTGCAGGCTAAAGAATATGCTCGATTCAAACACTTATATAGAGAGAATTGCTAATCGCAATCTCGAGCAACACCGATTCAAATGAAACTCTTATTACATAGAAAGAATCGATCCACTTAATCTCAGTTTCTTACAGTCAAGCATCCGAAAGTTTGATCCTCTGATTGTTAATAATACAATAATTTATTTAACGTGGCAAATGCGTGCAAAATGCACGCTTACATGACCACTAACAAACAAAAAAAAGAACATCAAAAGTCACAGATAATTAGTTAATTGTTGAAATGGAATTCGATTTTGCGTTTGAAGCACGGCATAGATGTTGATTGGCGGATATGAAGAGGCAGTTGATTCCACAAGAGAGGAGCAGCCACAACGAAGGAGCGGAAGCCAAAAGAGGTAGAGTAGATTGGGACATGTAAAAGAAGGGAATTACGGGAACGCAGAGCACAATACACAGTACGAGAATTGTCGAGAAAAAGAAGGTTGAGAAATGAAGGGGTATGAGAAGTTATAAGGCGAAAAGCAATGATAAGAAGACGAATTTGAGCACGACAATAAATGGTAGGCCAATCAAGAGAAACAAGATAGTGGAATGATCAAAATCCCACTATCTTACTATCATAAGTACTATCATACTTACTATCTTATCATATCTTACTATCATACTATCCACTAGATAGTATGATCAAAACGACGAAGACAGAGGAGAACTCGGACGGCAGCGTTGATGATGCGTTGTAAAGGAAGAAGAGTGGATTTAGGTGAGTTGGAAAATAGACTAAGACAGTAATCAAGTCTTGAGAAAAGAAGAGAAGATATGAGAGTCATACAAGAAGGGAAATCGATCAATCTACGAACTTGACGGAGATTGCGGAGTATCAAGGTAGATGAGCGTACTTTATCACTAACGAAAGGTTTAAGTGAAAGTCGGTTGTCGAAATGAAAGCCTAGGAAAACGAGATTATCAACGATAGGAAGAATTGTAGAATTTAATGATACAAAGCCGAAGCTTCGAGGTAGGATCCACATAATTTTGGATTTATCAGGTTTCAGAGAAAGGCGAAGGGAAGAAAGATGATTGGAAATTGAGACAAGACAGCTGGAAACAGAAACACTAAGATCATGAATACGATAAGCAGGTGCGTGAGCGTAGATGAGAATGTCATCAGCATATTGCATAACATGGAAGTTAAATTTATGAGAAATCGAAGACAAGTCACCGAGAAGAAGAGAGAAAAGCATAGGGCCTAATACGGAGCCTTGTGGAACACCGGTCGGGATGGATGAAGGATGGGAGAGAGAAGAGTTAGAATATACGCGAAATGTACGGTTTGATAGATATGAAGAAAACCATGATAGAGTGGGTAAAGAGAAGCCATAATCATTACGAAGGCGATGTAGAAGAATCGAGTGATCGATGATGTCAAAAGCAGACGATAGATCAAGAGAAACTATGACACTACATAATTTATGATCGCGCGATATGAGTAAGTCATTATAAACTTTAAGACAGGCAATTTCAGTAGAGTGATTAGAGCGAAAAGCGGCTTGGAAGGGAGGAAACAAGTTAGAGGAAAAAAGATATGTATTAACTTGCTTGAAAACGAGACGCTCAATGAGTTTAGAGAGGGTTGAGAGAAGTGAGATTGGACGGTACGAAGATGGTAGTGAGGAGTCGAGATATTGCTTTTTGATGAGAGGACAAACAGTGGCGCATTTCCAGGTAGAAGGAAATGTACGGCTACGGATGGACTAGTTGAACAATGTGGTTAGGAATGGTGAGATAGAGGAGCAGATATTTTAAGCAAGTGAGTGGGAATTGGGTCAGAAGGAGAGGTTTTATTAGGTAATGACAGCAGAACCGAAGAAACTTCATCAGACGAAACGGGAAGTAGGTGGAATAGTTCTATCTTGAATAAAAATAAATTTATTTTTAACAATTTTAAAAATTTTAAATGCTGGTTTTATATCTTCAATATTAAGAAAACTGAAATTATAATGTGTTTGAAGGTTTTTTAGATGGTTTGGAATCTTCACGCATTGATCAGCGTACCGCTACGTGATGACAACGCATGTGTTGAATGCCTTGAAACGATATTTTTAACTGTAATTAAAATATGTAACAGGAAAGAAAAAACAGTGTTTAATAAATATCAGAGATGTCTCTTAATAATTGGTCGAAAAAATCAACATTATTATGTCTACACAATTTAAAAATTTTTAAAAACTGGTTTAAAATTGGCGGAATTCGCGTGGAGACATCGGTGTAGACATAATAATGTTGATTTTTTCGACCAATTATTAAGTGACATCTCTGATATTTATTAAAAACTTTTTTTTTCTTTCCTGTTACATATTTTAATTACAGTTTAAAATATCGTTTCGAGTCATTCAACACATGCGTTGTCATCACGTAACGGTCCGCTGATCAGTGCGTGAAGATTACAAACCATCTAAAAATCGTTCAAACACATTATAATTTCAGTTTTCTCGTTATTGAAGAAATAAAACCAGCTTTGTTTAAATTTTAAAAATTGTTAAAAATAAATTTATTTTTATTCGAGATAATAAAGTAATGATGCCAATTGTTTGTGTATACGTTGATTTATTGTAAGTTGGAAATAATAAGTTAAAAATGATGATAGGATATCATACCAAAGTGCTTAAAAAGTATTTTGAAGTTCAAAAAATTAAATTTTGTTTTACAACGTAATACATGTTAAATCAATCTCAAACTTGAAAATAATGTAGATATATGATTTGTAATCGCATTATAATAATATTGCAGTAAACAAACTACTAACAAGGGCAATGGTAAAATTTTATTTTTTTTATTTAAAAAATTAAAATTAAAATTTTTTCAATATACTGAATAAATCAATTCATAACTTTTTGTGTAAATGTTAATTGATAGATGGTCGATATAGTGAGATGAAAAAAGTATGGTTATCATATCGATTTTTTAGGAAAAAATTATTTTTAAGTTCAAAAAATTGAACATTTTCTCTGAAGCGTAATAGACGTCGTATCGAGCTAAAACTTATACGTGGTGTAGATACATAATGTGCTATCATTGTGTGATAATTTTTAACTAATCCAAACACTTTCTTGAAAAATATTCAAATTTTAATTATTAAAAATTTAATTTTAATTTCAAACTTTACCAACACTATGCTGCAAAAAAAATGAAAGATGTTTTTTAAATGTATAATAAAGGTCTTTCGTTTTCTATAATTTTTTTCTTGCCTATTTGTGTCCGCCTTTCGGAAATGTTGCCTTTTTTGCCTATTTGTGTCCGCCTTTTTCGGAAATGTTGCCCGTCGCTCTATTGAAACCCTTACAAAACCTTGCTAAACGTAAGCCTGTTTGGTTTGACGATGAATTAGTAGGACTTTTAAGAAAACGGAACAAACTCTTTAAATCATCTCTGAATAATCAGACACTTCGGTTAGAATATCTACAGTATCGTCGTTGCTTCAACTACATGAAATTGTTGAAGATGCAAAAGTACGAATCGAAAATCCTAGAATTATATAAAGTTTCTTCCAAGCCGTTATGGAGCTATGTAAATTAAAGTAGAAAAGTTATTCCATCAATTTCCCTTTTGACCCATGACTGTAAGATTGCGAGATATCCTGATGAAGTTGTGAGTATGTTGGCAGAGGCCTTTGTTCTTATTTGTCCCACTCCAATTACAGATTTTCGTCCAGCGCAAATTCCTGAGACATTCGTCTCCCATATGCCATTAATTTCTCTAGCCGAGGTATCATGGGAATTGCGTAAATTATCTTGTTACACCTCGGCTGGGCCGGACGACATTCAATAATAATACAAATGCATCATTTTATTCTTCAAAAACTCCACGACCTGCTAGCATTCCCATTATCAGAGATGTTTAACATGTCTCTATGTACATCACACATCCCTGATCAGTTGAAACGATCTCACATTACTCCTATATACAAAAAAGGAAACAGAGAAGACCCGTTCAATTATCGTCCTGTAAATATAACAAACGTTGTATGTAAATGCCTTGAAAAGTTCGTGCATAAATACATAACTTCTCATATGGATAGATTTAAACTTCTGCACCCTTCTCAACATGGATTTCGCACTGGTCGATCATGCCTCAGTAATTTAATTATGGCTCGTGAAAATTGGGCAGATGTAGTAGCGGATGGGTGTGGGGTCGATGTAACTTTTATCGATTTTAGCCGGGCGTTTGACCGAGTAACACATGATCCTCTGCTACTAGTTTTGGCTAAATACGGTATCGATCCCCATGTAGTTCGTTGGATTAGTTCGTTCTTAAAGGGTCGGTCATATCAAGTTAGGCTAGGTAGTAGTGTTTCTTCACAACGTCATGTTTGTGCCGGAGTGCCTCAAGGTACGGTTCTCGCCCCTTTACTGTTCAACATTTTCCTTCAGGATCTGTTATTAAGACTGAGATGCAAAATCCTAGCGTTTGCGGATGACCTCAAGTTATGGCGGTGCATTCAATCGTATCATGACTGTTTTCTGCTCTAGGAAGATTTAGATAATATTGTTCGGTGGAGTAATGAGACAGGACTGATGTTAAATATATCAAAGTGCTGCCACATGCACTTAAAACATAAGAAATTTCCTTTCAGATATAAATTAGGTTCCGAGACAATTACGCATGTACAATGCACAAGAGATTTGGGAATACTTGTGCACAAGTCATTGAAGATTCGCCTAAACACGGACAAAATCATCCATACGACCAGGAAACTTAGCTATGTGGTCCGGAGGTGTTTTTGTAATCCATCGGCTTCCTGTCTTAAAATAATATACAATTCACTTATTCGTCCCATTATTGAATATTGTATCCCTGCAGTATTTCCATGCACACGTGGTGAGATGAATGAGCTTGAAAATGTCCTCCGTAGGTTGACGAGATTGTGCCATTCCCTCAGGAAATTGTCTTATAAGGACCGCTTGCGCAATATAGGAGTTTCTTCAGTCCGTACTAGTATAGTATGTCTTGATATTTTATGTTTTAGGGATATGTTATTTGAGCGTGACAGATTCCCGGTCGACTGTATTCAGCAAAGCCAGCGAACTACTAAACGAGGTCACTCTCTTACTGTGAGGACCCTGCATCACGACAACTCGGAAGACTATATCGTCTTTCTCATCGAGCAGTGAGGCTTTAGAACAAACTTCCCGAGAATATCATCAACATATCAAATAGAGTGCATTTCAAGAAAACGCCGATTACATGGCTTTGCACAGATTGTAATTTCAATATCATGTATCCGGATTAAGTTTTTGCTGACATAAAATTGGTTTTACCGTGAGCAGACAAAACAGCTGCATAGCTATAGTCTTGTATGTTATAATAATAATTAATGAGTTGGATAATAATAATACAAATTTATTTAATGTGGCAAATGCGTACAAGCTGTACGCTTACAAGTCCACAAACAAAAATGAAAAAGTCAAGCAGATAAATTGTTAAAATGGGATCGGATTTGTCGTTTAAAGCACTGCAGGAAAGTTGATTGGCGTATATGAATGGGCAGATGATTTCACGATAAAGGAGCAGCCACCAGGAAGGAGCGGAGTCCAAAGGAGGTAGAGTAGTTTGGGACATGTAAAAGAAGGGAATTACAGGAACGCAAGGAACAGTAAACAGGACGAGAATTATCAAGAAAAGGAAGGTTGAGAAATGAAGGGTATGAAAAGTTACAAGGCGGAAAGCAACGATAAGAAGACGAATTTGAACACGACAATAATTTGTAGGCAAATCGAGAGAAGCAAGATGGTAGGATGTATGATCAAAACGACGAAGACGTAGGAGAATTCGGACAGCTGCGTTGACGATGCGTTGTAGCGGAAGAAGAGTGGATTTAGGTGAGTTGGAAAATAGACTAAGACAATAATCGAGTCTAGAAAAAAGGAGAGATGATATGAGAGTCATACAAGAAGGGAAATCGATCAATCTACGAACTTGACGGAGGTTGCGGAGTATCAAGGTAGATGAGCGTACTTTATCTCTAACGAAAGGTTTAAGTGAAAGTCGGTTGTCAAAATGGAAGCCTAGGAAAACGAGATTATCAACGATAGGAAGAATTGTAGAATTTAATGATACGGAGGGAGGTTCGAAGCCGAGGCGTCGAGGTAGGATCTACATAATTTTGAATTTATCAGGATTCAGAGAAAGGCGAAGGGAAGAAAGATGATTGGAAATTGATCCTACCCCGAGGCGTCGAGGTAGGATCCACATAATTTTGGATTTATCAGGATTCAGAGAAAGGCGAAGGGAAGAAAGATGATTGGAAATTGAGACAAGACAGTCGGAAGCAGAAACACTAAGATCGTGAATACGATAACAGGTGCATGAGCATAGATGAGAATGTCATCAGCATATTGCATAACATAAAAATTTAATTTATGAGAAATCGAAGACAAATCACCAAGAAGAAGAGAGAAAAGTATAGGGCCTAATACGGAGCCTTGTGGAACACCGGACGGAATGGACGAAGGATGGGAGAGAGAAGAATTAGAAGTATGTTCGATTTAATTATTCATTTTCGATTTGCAGCAAATCTGTGGCAACGTGTTGCTCTTGCAATGTTTGGGAATTGTCTGTAAATCGACCGCTTTGTACATTTGATGATAATAATTGTTCTTTTCGATGTTTTCCACAGTTTCGTTCGAATTGTATTCCACTACCATATTTGTCACAAATGATACTATTTGAATTGTCATGGCTGATAGACGATTGATCAATCTTTGAAACTATCAATTTTTTACGGAGATGCTAAACAGAATTTTTCCATGTTGTCGTATTGTTGTGTGTATATTATATTGTATGTACATTATATTCTAAGTACTTAGTGATCAGTACTTACAATATAATCAGGATTTTACTTACACGATAACCTAAGAAATTCAGGTAATATAATTTATAATTTATAAATTATAAATATTAGAAAAATAATTAAAATAATTATTAATATATAATTATTAGAAATTATAAATACAATTTCTAATATGATTATTTTATTTTCCAATAAATGTTACCATTATTTTAATGTAATTACTTTCATCAGATACATTATTTTTAATTGAATTATTTTAACGGTAAAATGGTTAAAAAATTGTTAAAATGGTTAAACGAAAATTGAACTCAATTGATTTGCTCATTAATTTTCAATTTATGAAAATTATCCTTTTTACTAAGATGCAAGAGTCATAACGTTTAGCATCTTGTACATCATGACATCTGCTAGTCTTATGTCAAAAACGTTGAAAAAAAAACGATTTTAACTGATTTTTCTTTTAAACCAATTAAATTTATCTAGACTCTGTCTAGGCAGTTGCTACAAAGTCATGTTTTGAAATATTAAGTGTGAAGGGTTATATTCATAAATTATTGTCGTATTTCATGTCAACTGCAATGGTATTGTGTATAAAGGACAAACCTAAATCTAACCAATAAACTTATAATTGATGCGATTTAATAGCCTCAATTATATTAATTGAATATTAAACCATGGGAATTTGTCTCAATTTTCGGATCTTTTAGATCCTTATATATTTTGATCAATTATCATACCTGTATAATGTATTATATACAATAATATTTGAATATTTAATTATATATGAACCTGAACCTGTCGCTGCCATCACCAATTTCCTCGCTTTCAAAAACAGGGTTCGACGTTGGATATACGTCCAGGCTGATTTGTCACCTTTTCTAACCTACCCATTTGGTTGATCTTTTTTCTGTATTGTGTGATCGGCTTAAAGCCTTATGGCTAAGTCTGAACTTGATAATAATAATAATAATATATAATTTACAATGTTGAATTTTTAATTAAATTATATTTAATATATTATAATATTATTTATTATTTACTACTAACAAGACTTTAACAGAATTGCGCCCACATTAATTATCACGTCCATAAATGCAGATGTGTATTTCAAATTGAATTTTATTTTAGATTTTCATGCAAGTGATTTCTGTAAATTCTCTTAGTCGTATATTTTATCATCGACAATTTAGTGTTAGATATCTGTATTGTCTGCCCTATAATAGATATCATTCGGCTATCGATTTTAAAAGTACTTCTCGCCGATGTTACGCAACTTCTGTTGCTGTTCCTCCTCCTACTATCGAGGTTGATAGTTGTAATTTTAACTGACGAAATTTATGTTGTTTTGATATTTGAAGGTTATACCATCTGGAAAGTTATTAAACGCGTTAGGTGAACCATGTCTACAAGCACTAGACCTCGGGTGCTGGTATACACCTGTTGGCTGGGTTCAATGCCTACTAGAAATGCTACACGCAAATCTCGGTTTATCTTGGTGTGCATCAATTGCCCTATGTAAGTTTGTTTTGAAATTATTTAATAAAGTTACTCATTCATAAAGCGTTATACGTTTTTATTTTATTTGTGATTAAACAACACACCAGTCTAATATCAGAAGTGTCGTATGATTAAACTTAGTTAAAAATCTTTGCCATCATTTTTATTATAAATTGTATTAAATGAATTATATGTTATATTAGTTTTATATATTATATATGTTAATATTATAATATATATGTAATATTATATTATAATATTATCATATAAATGTATGATAAAAAATGTATAATAAATATAATAATATATTTATTATCATATTATTTAATATTACATTTAATATTATATACATTAAATGTAATATATGTTATATTAGTTTTTTATATTATATGCTTTAATAGTATATATTATATTGGTTTTATCTAATTTTATTAAATTCTTGATTACAATGTTCTAGTTTTATTTAATAAAATCAAATGTTTATTTTTCTTTCGAATTTAGGTTCTCTCATACTGCGAACGGCATTGTTTCCTATAGTAATTATGAACCAAAAGAATGCTGCACGAGTTAAGTACTATTCACCAAAATTGTCAGAACTTCAAAGTACATTAATGTCTGCACGATTACGAGGAGACAACTTTGAAGGTACAAAATTGCGAGCGATTAACTTTTAAGCTTTTGTTCTGTTATTATCCTTATCAAGACGTAAACGAAACTCGGTGGAATTTAAACTCGATGTAGTTTATATAATCTATTTTTCTGACAAATATTTGTTTTATCTACTTTTGGATTGGACAATTTAGCATTAAAAAGATTTATTTCATTTGCAAGTAAATTGTATTGCCCTTTCATAATTATTTATCAATAATGCATTTAATATTAAAAATAAATAATTTCTATATTTTAATCAACAAAAATTCAAAGAATAACATAAATCTCGATATGAATTGCTGAATTTACGAGAATTTACATTTACGAATCGAAATGTAGTCCATTCTATATTCGAACGTATTCTATCATCAGTTTGACAACCTCGAAAGAGTGGATAAAAGGGTAACAAGTACGGTTTCGTCGTCGTTTTGACTCATCATTGCTGGCTACCTCCTACCTCTGGATGCAGAGTTAGATCGGCAGACAGCGCGAGGCAAGTTAGAGGTAAAACAATGTCTAGCAATCTAAGTATTGCGAGACTAAGTATTGCAAGACTAATTGGCTCGACATGCTTCAATTATTTATTCCCAAAATTATATCTAAATGTACAACTTATTTATCCATTTTAGTGAAATAAAATTATAGACGCAAGTATTTATTTTAATTTTACAATTTCTTTATTTACAAGCTTTCGACGGTTTGTCCTTTTTAAGCATATACTGAAAGTATATGTTTTAATAAATATCAATCTCTTATTTTTCTTCTAACAATCACTTATAATTTCCTATTTTTATTATTTTTATTCCTAAAATTATATCTAAATGCACAATGTGTTAAAAAATATAGATTGCTATACTAATATGAAATAATATGTCATACTTATATTATAATATAAACCCATATTACATTATACATTTATACTGGTATACTGTAAGTATACTCTAATTTAGCTATATTATTTAATTTGATTTATACATTTTAGTTTAGGTTTTTTGATCTTATTATTAAAATTCGATTAATATTTTATTAAATTACATTTTAGTAATTTAGTATAAAATAGTATATTATTGCAAAATAAATGTTTCGTTTGCATAAAATAACTTTTAAATTAAAAATATCTTAATAACTCAAAATAACTTTTAAATTACACTCAAAATGACGTGTCACCTAATATGAAATTCTACCTTCAGAATATAATTTTTCTTGAAACTGTAAACTTGTTGCAATAAAATATGTATCATATTATCAAAATGAGTAATCAATCATGTCATTATTATTTAAATATTTTTCTAATGGATAATTTTTTAATGTTACTAATTCGTTTTCAAGTGATAATCATAATTTAAAAATTTGCTTTAAAATAAAGGATATATTGATGTTGAAAATGCTAAATTTATTTGGTAACGCTTTTCAGTATTGTTTTATTTAGCTGTAAAAAGGCTATATTTTCGCGTTTACGTACTACAATTTATTTCTAACATGGTTTAATCAGTTTTACTTTTAGCTCTTAAGGCTGCAAATGAACTGAGCATATTTATGAAGAAGAACAGAATCAATCCTATTCGAAATATTATTCCTGCCTTAATACAGGTTACTTTACTATATAATTTGTGAAATATTCTGTATGAAGGCATTATCCAAAAGTGTCTTCAGTACTTTTTGAAATCAAAAGTAATATTTTTTGGTTCTACTAAAGATGCTTCAACCTTTGGAATATTCATTTTTGCTAAAATGTGATCTGAATATATAAATTTAGATGTAAATTATTGACATTCATTTATAGATTCAGTCGCACTTTTAGATCTGTACAAATATTTATTAATTTAAAATTTGATAAAGTGCAAATTTAATATTTTGGTCATCTTAAACATTTGCATCTATATATTACGTTATATTATATTACTTTATATTATGTTATACTATTACTTTATATATTATATTATTTATATTATTTATATTATTAATAATTATTAATAAAAAATAAATAAGCTATTAAATTAGATTAAATATGTTATATTTTGAATATTAATGTAAAGACAATTGATCTACGTTCGATTTTATACTAGGGCATGTAGTCAGCAATTAATGATTAAAACATATAAATATAATATTTAAAATATTATTAAATGAAATATTAAATATTATGTTAGATGCTAATTGCTTATCAAACGTGAATTTCGCTTTAACGTTGTCTTGTTCGCCCATTTATATATTTTCTACCGGTGATTTATCATCGGTGATCATCGGTATATTTTCTACATCGGTGATTTTTATAATGTGCCGATTAGTTAAATAAATTCTATCTTCACATTTACCACATCTTACCACAAATCTTACTCTAAAATAATTATATGATATATTCTCACCTGAAAAATTTGGAATTATTTAATATAAAAAATAGCTTTTCTATAATGAATAATTTTGATTTGACATTAATAATTTTAAATATTTGACTTGAATATTTAATATTAAAATATTTAATATTAAATATTTTTTGGATATAAACAGATTTATAATTACTCAAGAAAGCCCATATTTTTCAATGTCAATGGTCTTATTCGCTATTACCACAATGTCATTGATTACGACACTAAAGAATGAATTCTCAAGTGAATACAATTTGGTTATGACGCAAATTATGTCGGCAAACACGGTATTTGAACAAATATATAGAAGACGTGCGGAAATTGGCCATATGTCTGATCTATCGCAAATTCATGGCAATCATGCTATTTTCAGACTCTCCTGCTCAAATTCGTGAACATAGCTTGAAAGTTTCGTATGCTTATTGACATTGAAAAATATGCAATAACACGGATAGATACAAAAATTTAATAATATGAAGTATATGATTTCTGAAGTATTAGATGTTACCGAAACTAACACACATTTCCCATATTTTGCATTTATCAAAGCTGTAAACCTAAATGGAATTTCACGCAAAGAACAACAAAATGTTTATTAATGTGATACGATAAACTAGAACATACTATTCTCACAAATTAAATATCCGTCGTTAGTGATAGAAGTGAACTGATGAAAGGAGTTAGAGAAATACGTGAGCGTCTGACAGAACATTAAGGATTAACCAAATCAAATTCATATGGATTCGGCAAATTCAAATTTCTGTGGTCTCTCTGGTCACAATTAAGAGAAAATTATGACTACCTAATATCACAATTGCGGTTGAAATTATGTAAAGGAATGACCGAGTCCACATCGATCTTTTTTCTACGGGTCGTCGGCGCAATACAGACTCCACTTATTCAACCCTCGAGATAATTAAGATAAAATTTGATTAATTCCACGACATAGGAAACAATTTTGATTGACTATTATTTGAAAATGTTTAAAAGCAATAAATATTTTGTTTAAAATATTATTATTGTAAATATATAGTTTTCTTATTTTTACAACAAATTAACATATTAAAAATTCGGAAACTCGTTCGTTAAAGTCGGCGCCATCCAAGAACTTTTTTGTTTCTAAAGATGCTTATATCTTCTCCTGGCTTAACCAGTCGAGAACGCTGTAATCTAAATCAAACAGGCGTTGTCTTATCTGGTTTAGCAAGGATTGGTCTCGATGAGTTGGCATGTTTAATTCATTTCCTTCGCTATTTTCTATCACATTTGTGTATGCCATTGATCTATCCAATCTAAACCTATCATCTTCCTCATATTGAATCTCGATGCATTGTTCGTTGTAGCCATTATTAGTCATTGTTTCTTTATTGAAATGCTTAACACTGTCAATCCTTTGTTTATTGCCTTCCTTGTTTCCAGATCTCAACTGATTCCATACAATAGCACACAGAGCGATAAAGCTAGTATAACCAATTATTATTGACAAAAACATATTAAATTAAAAATCATTTTGAACACATAGATCATTGAACATGTATTTATAATGAAAGTCAGATTGTCATGGTTACAAAACAGATTCAAATTAATTTAAATAATTCAGATCAAAAATCATAGTTTTCCTGTTTTATACTATAAATAAATTAAAAATAATGATAATAAATATATATTTATAAGATTTTTTATTAATTTTATTTATATAAATTTAAAATATAAAATTAGAGAATTCGAAAATATAATTTATAAATAACTTATAACTTAATATAACATATATAAGTTAAAATATAATATAAGTTATATATGAGTTATTAATATAACTCATATATAAGTTAATGTATAATATATAAGTTAATATTAATATATAAATTAATATATAACTTATA